>JARLTB010000352.1:1172500-1195000 GCA_030141615.1 Unio pictorum
ATTTGATCCAGATCAAATTAAAAGCAACAAGAAAGGGAGTATTTATGTAGGAGCTAAAAATGGAATGAGTGCATGCTTCAACCCCATTGTTATATTCTTAATGTTGCATGTGTTAGTGACAGACAGACATGCAGGCAGACAGACAGATATAGATGTTATCAGGAAAAATGTGCTAGGACCAAGGTCTGAAATTAGGAAACTTACTTGTGTACTGGACATAATGCCATTCCACATTGCAATTGGAAATAAGAATAGCCCCGCTCTCCATGTACCCATCGTGTAATCCTCTGTCAAGTAAGCAGAATGAAAGAAAAAGTCCCTTGTTTGGTCACCTCCTCTCCATTAACTTACAGTCTGAATTAGGTCAGTATTTGATTACGCGTACAGTAAAACATTCACATGTGCTCATATATATGAATTGAATACAAGGGAATATTTCAATATTGCGAAATTATGCATATATGTTCACGTATGATCGATACCTATTTAATGAGTACACGTTAACCTTTGATTATTCACACAACGTACCATCACGTGTGGTTGTGACTATTTATAGGGTGCATGTCAGATGTCGTTTGTAAACAACAACCGTATACATTTCTGTACACGAGAAAATGTCCTGAACAGTGACGGGTAGGATTTTAGATCTATATATAAAGATATGTAAATAGATTACTTCCCGGATTTGTTATTTTCGTTGTTTGTTTTTGCAAGACATGGCTGGAATAGAATAGGATAATCCAAACTCAAGACTGTTAAAGGACTGATATTCCCTCAATAAATCAATATCTCTAAACAAAATTCTCTCACTTATAACAAGGATAAGCTCGCATAAGATTTTTGTTCCTAAAACATAACTTACATAACTAACCAATCTTGAACAGTCATACCCATACAGCATATCCATATATACTATATTTTATGTTCACCCATTTCCAGGCTGGTTCCCATTTCCAGACTGGTTCCCATTTCCAGGCTGGTTCCCATTTCCAGGCTGGGTTTTCCCATACAATTTAGTAACGTGTGTCCTGAATAGTCACGTGCGTAATCATGTTTGTCGAATACAAACAGCTTGGGATTTGTCCACTGATGACTTTAATTCGCCTTTCAAAAGCGTAAAACGTATGCAAATGATTGCGGTTTATCTTAAATCAATGTACAGAAAGTACTAAAACTAGTACGTTGTCTGTGCTATTTGTATCGTTAATTGCAATCTAACATACCTTGTGTGGGTAGTGTATGGTTAATAGCATTCGTACATCCTTTATGTGTGCTATGTACGGTTAATGAATGCTCGCATAGCTTATGAGTGTAATGTTATAAGCAAACTTATCAACTTATTAAAAAGGGCAAAATTACCTTAGCCTCAAATACGCTTTGAAAATTAAACGTTCTCTTTCCTTCCTTAATCTTTTTAGATCTGCTTTGCTTTCAGGTGATTTATCTAAAGTAGACATCGTCAAAATTATGTTGATCCTGTGCAGACATTGTTCCAGATACAGCTCAACAAGACATCACTTTAACTTATTTGCCATCTAGATAATGTGTACAGTCATGCCTACTGTAGCATCCTTTGTGCGTCTTCGGTTCCAAAGCTCTATGAAAAATATGTAATTATGTAAGTGTAATTGCAATACCGTTTTACTGTCTTTGATCGAGAATAACAGCTTAAATAATGATAAATTTATGAATCGTCCCATCACATTTTGGAGAGAGAGAGAGAGAGAGAGAGAGAGAGAGAGAGAGAGAGAGAGAGAGAGAGAGAGAGAGAGAGAGAGAGAGAGAGAGAGAGAGAGCAATTTGTTGCAATACTCAAACTCTTGTGACTTTAATTTATATTGTGTGCTTGACCTTTGTCCGTAGTTGAGGATACAGTTATGGCCTACCTGACTATCGTCATGTTTTTGGCATGTTTGTAAGTTCTAAATAATTGTTTTCTGATATCTGAGTTCAAGGTCGAACGTTTTTTTACAAACATGGGATGCTCTGGAATCGAACATATGACCCACATCCTGATAATTTTGTTGGGTCTCCGTTAGGTTATAGCAAACACAATTATTCATCCCTGTTTTAAATTCCATCTGTATAATAATTTAATTTTGTATTCAGGTTGAATTTTAGAGGATTTTTTTAATTATCTAAATTATTCGAAATGCAAAGAAGTGTTCATTGGTCTTTTGGACTAAAACACTATTTTGGGATTATTGTGAATGCATTCAAAGACATTTTGGATTATATTATTAGATATACAACAAGAGTGTTCGTAAACCGTCCCATTCAAGACTATTAGTACATCGGCAAATTCAAATTCGCAATCTCATTAGAAACCTTCGAAAGTATTTGACATGGGATAAAACATTTAGGATTTATTTGATTTAATTCACAATACTGTAAGTTCCTGTAAACTTTGTAACTTAGATAATTAGATTTGTTTGCTGATTTTAATTTACATTTTGGTTTCACTTCTTTCTGCTGCTTAGATTAAGACCACAGATTCTTATCAGAAGAATACAAAATATTGATCGTCTGGGATCTGATTTTAAAAAAATAAAAAAAGTTTGGAGATTAAAAGTTTAAATGGACTTTGATTTTATTGTCCTAGGTACATATTTAATTCTAAAATATCTACTGAAATCAGAAACCTTTCAAAATGTCATTAAAAGTAGAAAGCTTTATGTTAAATCCTAACCAGGAAGGATTATAAATTTTGAAAAAGTTACGAGTTTCTTGAGCTTGCCAGACATTAGGATTTCTCTGAAGCGGAAGCTTCGGTAACAATAAAAATGATGAAGAATTTCAGCTTTTGGTCGGAAACAAAAGTTTGAAAATAGTGCTTTGTGTTTGCTTAGTGAAACTGATTATGGTATTGACGGGAAATTAAAGACATTAATGTTAGAAAACCAGGTTGAATGGAGTTAAAGAAACCTTCATTTTGAGAAAGCGCTTCAGAAAGAAATGATGGAAATCAAACATGACGAGATAAAGAGAGAGAGAGAGAGAGAGAGAGAGAGAGAGAGAGAGAGAGAGAGAGAGAGAGAGACAGACAGACAGACAGACAGACAGACAGACAGAGACAGATAGACAGAGATACATAATAAAATTGCAGAATAAGGAAATGGAGGGAGAGAGAAAGCAATTCAAATACAGAAAGGGGATAGTGAGAGGCTGAGAGAGAAAATAAGAGATACAAATGCCGAGAGAGGAAAGAGAAGAGAAAAAGGAGAAGAAATACAATTGTTAGAGAGAATAAAAGAAGATACAGAGAAAGAAGAAAGGCAGATGCAGAGACAGATATACAGATTTTATATATACTTAACAGTCTGGAAAACATAATAATCATCAGCCTTTTTTAAAATGGAGATTTTTTTAGAGTTTCATTTGAAAAGAAGGGTTTCATGACAATTTCATGTGTTCTTTGAAGACACAGACGTTTATGAAGATTTACCAATATCTGAGAAACTGAATGTCTTGTAGATACACTTTATCCGTCATTATATTATTTTAAATTAATTATTTAACTTACATGTGGTATACTAAGAGTTATTAAACGTCAGCTTAACTTTATATTTGATCTTTGAAAATTAAAGTTTTAGTAATAAAACAAACGTTTTATAGGTAAGAACGATGAAGAAAAGTGTTCATTATATTCAATTTCTATAATCCTTATCCTCATCTCATATACATATATTTGATATGTAATGCACATATACTGTTATCACTCATTGTACATAACATAGAGAACGAAAGAGTTTTCCTTTTATGCCATTTGAAACAGAACCGGTATATTATTTCAGGGTGTCTCATTGTGACAGTCGTGGGATGTCGAGTTTTTCTCTCTATCTTAATATGATAATGTCGTGATCGTAATGTGATAGTGTCGTAAAAATTTGGATCTTACTCGGTATCCGGATATGACGGTATACTGGGCAATTGTTTCTTCCTCTGTGTCTTGATGTGATAGTGTTGTGGGATGTCGATTTTGCCTCAGTATCTTGATGTGATAGTATTGTGGGATGTCGATTTTGCCTCAGTATCTTGATGTGATAGTGTTGTGGGATATCGATTTTGCCTCAGTATCTTGATGTGATAGTGTTGTGGGGTATCGATTTTGCCTCAGTATCATATGTCGTAATATGATAGTGTTGTGAGATATCGATTCTTTCTCTGTATTTTGATGTGATAGTGTTGTGGGATGTCGATTTTGCCTCAGTATCTTGATGTGATAGTGTTGTGGGATGTCGATTTTGCCTCAGTATCTTGATGTGATAGTGTTGTGGGATGTCGATTTTGCCTCAGTAACTTGATGTGATAGTGTTGTGGGATGTCAATTTTGCCTTAGTATCTTGATGTGATAGTGTTTTGGGATGTCGATTTTGCCTCAGTATCTTGATGTGATAGTGTTGTGGGATGTCGATTTTGCCTCAGTATCTTGATGTGATAGTGTTGTGGGATGTCGATTTTGCCTCTGTAGCTTGATGTGATAGTGTTGTGGGATATCGATTTTGCCTCAGTATCGTAATATGATAGTGTTGTGGGATATCGATTTTACCTCAGTATCGTAATGTGATAGCGTTGTGGGATATCGATTTTACCTCAGTATCATAATGTGATAGTGTTGTGGGGTATCGATTTTGCCTCAGTATCATATGTCATAGTGTCGAATAATGTTGTTTCTTTCTCTCTAGTAATATGATAGTGTTGTGAGATATCGATTCTTTCTCTGTATTTTGATGTGATAGTGTTGTGGGATGTCGATTTTGCCTCAGTATCTTGATGTGATAGTATTGTGGGATGTCGATTTTGCCTCAGTATCTTGATGTGATTGTGTTGTGGGATAACGATTTTGCCTCAGTATCTTGATGTGATAGCGTTGTGGGATGTCGACTTTGCCTCAGTATCTTGATGTGATAGCGTTGCGGGATGTCGATTTTGCCTCAGTATCTTGATGTGATAGCGTTGTGGGATGTCGATTTTGCCTCTGTATCTTGATGTGATAGCGTTGTGGGATGTCGATTTTACCTCAGTATCGTAATGTGATAGCGTTGTGGGATATCGATTTTACCTCAGTATCGTAATGTGATAGCGTTGTGGGATACCGATTTTACCTCAGTATCATATGTCATAGTGTCAAATAATGTTGATTCTTCCTCTCTAGTAATATGATAGTGTTGTGAGATATCGATTCTTTCTCTGTATCTTGATGTGATAGTGTTGTGAGATGTCGATTTTGCCTCAGTATCTTGATGTGATAGTGTTGTGGGATGACGATTTTGCCTCAGTATCTTGATGTGATAGTGTTGTGGGATATCGATTTTGCCTCAGTATCTTGATGTGATAGTGTTGTGGGATGTCGATTTTACCTCAGTATCTTGATGTGATAGTGTTGTGGGATGTCGATTTTGCCTCTGTAGCTTGATGTGATAGTGTTGTGGGATATCGATTTTGCCTCAGTATCTTGATGTGATAGTGTTGTGGGATATCGATTTTGCCTCAGTATCTTGATGTGATAGTGTTGTCGGATGTCGATTTTACCTCAGTATCTTGATGTGATAGTGTTGTGGGATGTCGATTTTGCCTCTGTAGCTTGATGTGATAGTGTTGTGGGATATCGATTTTGCCTCAGTATCTTGATGTGATAGTGTTGTGGGATATCGATTTTGCCTCAGTATCTTGATGTGATAGTGTTGTGGGATGTCGATTTTACCTCAGTATCATATGTCATAGTGGTCGTATAATGTTGATTCTTTCTCTCTATAGGAATATGATAGTATTGTGAGATGGTTTTTCCTCGGTGTCCTAATAAGATGGTGTCGTGATATGTTGAGGCACGCCGATATATTCATTACAATTAGTTTTTATTTTTTGCAGCTGTCTATTATTAAACAACTTTCTTAAATTAGAAACATTGTACTGAAAATGAGTTGCATCCTATTACAGAAATTTTGCTCTATGATGATATAAGAAACAAACTGTTTAATAGTATATAAATATTCTCTAAGGAAGACTGCACCGTAAGGGAGACTACACCGTAAGGAAGACTATATATTAAGCACTTCGATACATTAAATAATCAAGATAAATGTTTTGTCCAGACCATTCTAAAACATGACGTCATAACATGCATTGACATTTCAAATTTGCACAGAAATGTTACTTAGAGTATGTTGTATTTGATATTCAGTTTTAACAGAATATAGAACAACATCACAGTTGCATTGATGAAGGAGCCAAGATCTAATTTTACATTTTCCTTTCCATGATACATATGGTATTGAGGTAATCACTGGTACCAGCTTTGTCTGTGAAACAAAAATGCATCACATTAATGTCAAAGCAGTAAATAAGTCATTCGATTCACTGAAATTCTTCTGAAAACTGAACCCGATCACCTCGACCATTTCTTTGAGTGGATTGAGCGTAGAAATGACCGCAACGTTGCGAAATTTTTAAAAAAAAATTGCCCAATGCATTCCTATCTTCTTGGTCAGACTGTGTTTAGGATTTAACCAAGTTACTGTGTAGCTAAAACTGCAACTTATGGCAACTATCGGCATACATTCGAGGCATGATCTGTAAAATTGTATTTATGGTTACTAGCGTCTGATAACCCCAGAGAGTGGTACTTTAATGGTATATTGATGAAGGAATTTTGCATGTACGTGAAAAGACTTTAATTTATAACCATATTCGTATTTGTATAGACTATAGTTAACACTAAAATAGTTTTTTTTTCCTTTCACTTGTGTCAAGATGTCTGGAACACACAAACCAACGTCTGCATCACACATGACACTACCCGTAATAAGTAGGTTACTAGGTAATGTGTTAAGCGACCTTCACCAAAGCGTCGCGTGATTAGGTAAGTGCAGATAAAATGCTGTATACCTGCTGAGATCATTTTGATTTATTTATTTACCTCTCGTTTGTTTTGCAAATCATGCTCATGACAGGCGGTTAAAGTAATGTTTTTTGATACCTTTGAAGTTAATACACACACACACACATACATACAGTATATATATATATATATATATATATATATATATATATATATATAGTGTGTGTGTGTGTGTGTGTGTGTGTGTGTTTGAGCGTTTATGTTTCTACCTATTTCATTCATCAATTTACGAACTATGAACATGTAGTGGCAATTTAGTTATTCAAGCTTTAACTTTTTCTATCCCGTGTGTTTCGCATACTACCAGATGAGATGATTATATCAGTCATAGATTTGATGATGCGAAATAAATTTGTACCTATTGAAGAGCAACGAACTAAGAAATTAAATAGCAAATGAGAAGGAATTAGTCCCAATGCACACATCGCACAAGGTAGCCAAAAAAGAAACAATTTTAATGTGGGCTACATAATAACATTTCATAGAAACGTAATTATACATGCAGGTAAATTGTTTGCAAAGCATACATTCAAGATACGATAAATGTTTTTTGTTTAGGATTTTAAACGTAGCTTTAACAATTTTTCAGTTATATCACTACCATGTCTGCAGTGAGGCAGTTTATAGTGATGTCTAGCACTGGGGCATCATGCCGCAAGCGTGTAGCATGATGTCCCACCCAGTCACATTATCCTGACACCAGGCCTACCAGTCCTAACACTAACATCTTAATACTGAGCGTCAAGCGAGGCAGCTGTTATTACCATTTTTGTAAGTCTTTGGTATGACTCGGCCGGGGATCGAACCCACAACCTCCCGCTTCCGCGGCGGACGCTCTAACCAATAGGTCATCGGAGCGGTTAAAGGTCCGATAAAATAGTAACTGTTATAAATAGTATTTAGAAAAGAGATAATTTAAGGTTCTTTCATTGTTTATGTGGTGAATGATGTGCACACCTGTAAGAAACTTTTAATAGAAAAATCAATATGTACTCGCTGTCAAAATTTACAACAATATGTCTATTGAAAATAACATACTTCTTTCTTTACCAAGCAAACTTTCACAATTTTGTTTCTCCCATGACCGCGATTTTCCTTATTTACAGCTTTACCTCACAAAAACAGGTATTCCTTCTTCTTTAACGCCATTTTTCAGTACACGTTAGGCTGTACATGTCGGTCAGTATTTATGGTAGAGGAAATTCCCGGGGAAAAACCCAGGAAAGAACCACCGACCTATGAGAAACTACTGGCAAGATTTCTCACATACCCCCATTAGCCGAATCCGAGACTCTAACCCACGCAGACAGATGTGAAATGGCGCTTTAGACCACTCGCTCCCCCCCCCCCCAACAGGTAAAGAATAAAAAGCCAAACATTCCACCTGTAAGAAGTAATCGTAATATGAATGTTATAACCTCAACTTCATCTGGAATGTTTTTGTTGCATATATATATATATATATATATATATATATATATATATATATATATATATATATATATATATATGTGTGTGTGTGTGTGTGTGTGTGTGTGTGTGTGTGTGTGTGTGTGTGTGTGTGTGTCCGCGCCCCTCACGTTAAACAATACGAATGTCTGTCGTACTTTTATTTGGACACTAATAGGTATTAATACGTAAACATTGTTGTAGTTAACTGTCTAACGTTGGAGACTTCTAACCATCGTAAATGTTTATATTCCTTATGGTTTCCTATATGTGTCTAGTCATGCAGGCAAAAAGGAAATATATTTCTAATGAACATAATTATTTTCAGGAGTCATCTGTATTCATCACGAGCTTTCTTATATTATTCGTGACAAAAATGCGCACTTTTCACGCAGATTACATATTTGTCAAGACTGAACTTTTGTCTGGTAATACCATATTCTTGAAAAAATTGCTTGACTTGTAATGCTGACTTTTTTCTGGAGAAAATTTATTTCTTCATAAAGAAGGTATTTTTATTCACGAAAAGCTACAGATTTTTGTGACAGTTGGATATATTCTTGGTGAAAACTTCATTTACATAATGAAAAGGTTATTTTCAATGCGATAAAATGTCGTTGCACGTCGATGCAGATTTTTCAGGAGATTAATGAAATTTTTCGTGTAAAGGTACATACTTAATAACAAAATTTACCATTATCATGAAAATGTGTAGTTTTCAAGAAAAATATGACAATCTTTATGAAGTTTGTTATTTTTTCGCTACAAATGAACCGTCTTAATGTACTTACACGCATGATAGGTGTACACATTTCAGGTCCAAAACTTGTTAACGTTATCGGGAAAAGTATCACAATATAGGGAAGATAAATTTGCATGGAAATGACAGTTTCTTCACGAGAATCTGGACATTCAATGTGTACGGCCAAATATTTCGTGACTAAGTAACAATCTCACGAAGAAGTGAACATTCAATGTGTACGGCCAAATATTTCGTGACTAAGTAACAATCTCACGAAGAAGTGAACATTCAATGTGTACGGCCAAATATTTCGTGACTAAGTAACAATCTCACGAAGAAGTGAACATTCAATGTGTACGGCCAAATATTTCGTGACTAAGTAACAATCTCACGAAGAACAGCACATTCAATGTGTACGGCCACTTCTGTCGTGACCAAGTTACAGTCTTCATGAGAATTTTTTTTGGTGTGTTTTTGGTTTTTCATCAAAATAAACTATTTTAATGCACATGTTGCATGTTAATTATACATGGAAGAGATGTATATAAACATTAGACGAAGAAAAGCGCTATGCTTGCGAAGCTATTACTTTTTTCCCTGAAACATTGCAATTTTCATTCGGAATAAACATTTTTCACAACGAAAGTATCTATACGCTAATTTTACTGAAATTTGAGTATTTGCATTTGCATTTGGAACCATAAAAAAGTGGAACAGATTTCATTAGGACTCATGATGTATTCTTTAATGAATATGACGTACCACTTTCAACACATATGTACATGTTCAGCCAGAGTGCATACGTTTTAATTAAAAAATGTGATCTTTTTTATGAAGACCGCAACAGCAGTACTTAGATATAAGAAATAGATACTTTGTGAAAATTCTTTGTGAAAAATCAGTAACTAAATGGGATGAATTTGTCAGTGATATATTACAGTACCTCGATATTATGATAAAACTTAGCATGCTTTGCTCATGCAAAATTTTACGCTTTTTTTTTTACTCGTACCTGTCTTGTTTACCTATGTTTTTTTTACTCGTACCTGTCTTGTTTACCTATGTTTATGTTTTGACTGTGCACTTGTTATCAGATCTATGTATAAATACTTGCAAATGCCTATTGTCACAT
The DNA here is from genome assembly GCA_030141615.1 of Unio pictorum. NCBI lineage: Eukaryota > Metazoa > Mollusca > Bivalvia > Unionida > Unionidae > Unio > Unio pictorum. Next base: position 1,182,722 of record JARLTB010000352.1, read on the forward strand.
GACCTTGTAGTCTAGCTAGGTTGCTAAAGTTTCCAGTGAGCGTCCTATTTACAAAGAAAACTTATTTATACCGTGTTAATTAATATACACACTCAAACAAAGCCATTGATATAGGCTTTCACGTACAAATCTAAATTTATCTTGTACAAATCCCAAGCATTCTGTGTATCGTTCTAACCTGTTTCTATTAATAAATTTGAACTGCCGTAAAGCTCGGGCAAACTCGTTCGTTTTTTCTCACGCAAGGTGAATACTATATACTATGGTCTGCTATGGCATCCAGGTAAGTTTTGAGTACCAATTTCTTTCGATAATTGAAAGACAGCAAAATGAGATGTCATCAGCTGAAATGATTTTGGTAAAACTCTCATCTCCTCAATGAACTCGTAGTGTATTATCTCCTTTGTCATTGCTGACTCTCTTCATTGCATAGATGACAATAGCATATGACAATATATTATAAAGGATGGGTGGGGTTATTTAGCGATAAATATTTGAGCAAATAACGAAACTTCTAACAGAAAGCTAATATATAAATACATGAATGTTTATGATATTAGTTAAAGAAGATAAAATAAGATGGCAGAACGGACGATACACAGTAAGGAATTAGTGTGGTTAGGAGAGGGGATACTATTTAAAGACATAATTCGGCAATGTTCTTATTTTTCCTATCTCTCAATGGCCAGCGATTTTCAAGTAACAGAATATTACGTAAGTGATAAACAATTAACATATAATGTATACATCTATTTAGGTCGCAGTGCCGTATGATTATGGATTGCTGTCTTATTAATTAGGTCAAAGTGTCACATGATTATGATATATTGTCTTATAGGAAACAATGCATATTCAACCTCACGTACATGTGTGCTTTAATTCTTTTCTACCTCATCCTACCTGTATTATTTAAGGTCCCCGTGTGGTCGAGTGGTCTAAAGCGCTCTCCGTTATAGATCACTGCCATCTCGCGTCTTTCTGTGTAAGTTCGAGTCTCAAATTCGGCCATTGTGGTTAAGTGAGAAACCTTGCCATTAACTTCTCGTGGATCAGTGCTTTTCTGACGTTTTCCCTGGTTCTTCCTCCACCATTAATATTGGCCAACATGTAGAGCCTATCTTGTGATGAAAAATGGCGTCCGGTCGATACAATTTTGTGGACATTTGTATTAGCAATGATACCAGCTAAAATTAAACAAAATTATTTTAAAAACATTTTATATCGGAACATAATTTAGTACGATTGTCACGTTGTAGAAGTAAACCAGATTTCAACATGGGTATGCTAAACCCTGGGGCTATAATTTCTGGCCGTCAAAATGTATGAAGTTATCCAGCCAGTTAATTGACGTAGCCATAAACTAGAGACTCGCGGGTTGGGATGTGGGAATTTGAACTCTTGCATAATGATATTGCCAGAAAGTATTAAAAAGTTTTGAAATATATCTACTTAATTTATTCATTATTGAAACAAAATCACCATAAACTAATAAAATCTTACCGGATTAACAATATCCTTTGTGAGCTACCGTTTTTCGTGAGATGTTAAAGTTTGTATGTTTCATAAAGTTCATCCACGGTTCTTCCCCTCGAAATAAAGACCAAGTGTCGTAAGATGGGAATGGGCCAGGTAGGCTAGGTGTAAAATTAGTTGTTGACGGTGTCCATGTATTATTGATACTTGCATCTGCAATATGTTTTACTACTTTCATTTGTTTTACAGTAATAATTTTAAACAATGAGAAAATGTCAAGATAGTATTGTTTAAAAAACTGTTTTGCATTTGTAAACAAAATTCTAGCTTTTATCCTTAAAATATTTGATGTAATTTTAAATAACAATTTTCAGGATTTTTTAAACAATGTTTTTTTCCCCCTAATATTACAATAAATCTAGTCAATATCGTAAAACATTATCATTTGCCATTGAATTTAATATTTTCCTAACCTGATATAAGAATTGTATATTAGAGTAACCAAGTACGGCCGTCTCAAAAATGGCAGTTGTGAGTTTACTGTTAATAGAAAGCTATAGAAAATCAAATATAAATAATGCCATTGCCATGCTATAGTCATTGTGCTTTCTTAAATTTGAATAGTAGTACTATTTAAATCTGCCTGTTGAATATTTCGTAATCAGCACTTGTAATTGTCAGCGAACAACAGTGATCCAGTAGATGAAGACAAGATGTAAAAACAACTCAGTTAGGTTCCGAAAAATATTGTGCACAGATAATGGACGGGCACAAAGTTCCGACCGTCAATGATGCTGTACCAGCGAAGCTTCATAATTTCTTGTTAGCACATGCCTTCAAATTTATATCCAGTTAAAATTTTGGAATAGTTCAAAATTCTTGATTTGGATTCATTTCAAAATGGAAAATAGTCATATATCTTTTTCATATAATATTTTGTTTGCGTCCGCATTTATAGTCTCGTACCATGATATGCCACAGGACATGCGCATTATGCAAAATTAGACCAAACTTAAATTATAGGTAAGGTGTATTCATATTTCCAACTAATTGAATTGAGGTGTGTGTAGGTTAACCTATTCTTAGCGTAAACGCCACTTAATTTCGCTTTCGTTTTGTGCTCTTGGACTGGGGATAGATAATGCCGATAACTCCTGTAGAGATGGTTAGGAAATAAAATAGTTGTTAAATCAATGTTCACCTTCGTTAGGAAATCCGTCTTCGAAGTTTTCCTAAAGTAGGTATACATAATTTGTGACGTAGGGTAGGTATATATATATATATATATATATATATATATATATATATATATATATATATATATATATATATATATATATATGTATAGTGAAACTGACCCAAGGGTTATTATTTATGTGCAAATAATGACGGAAACAGGACAATAAATAAAATGAGATTTCCTTTGTGACTGCAAATTTATATTATTTAAATGTTTTGCTTAAATAGATACTAGGTAGAGATATTGTGTGTAAGGACAATCACAATCTATACAATGAATCGATTCCAATAAAATATTTTTATGTTCATGTTCCGATTCGTTATGATTGGAAAGAGATATATTGTACGTGTTGAAAAATCAGTTAGTGTTACTGCTTTATTGAATAACTGAAATTGTCGAAGCTTTAGTTTTCATCATCAGAAAACTGACGATTCATAACATTAGTAGACCACGCAGAGTTTGACTGACAGAAGTTATTGTGTACGGCCAGGAAATTGAAAATAACTAAATTTATTTAATCTTTTTTATAAACAGTTGAGACGTAACAACAAATAGATAAACGGAATAAACTAGCAGTTGTTATACTAGCAGTCAAATTATACTTAAATATTTTGTGGCCCCGATTGGTCGAGTGATCTATGGTACCCAGCGTTTCGGATCCCTGCCATCTCATCTTTGTCTGCGTGGGCTTGAGTCTCGGGGTAGGGCTGTATGAGAAAGCTTAACAGTAGCTTTTTGAGGGTCAGTGGTTCTTTCCGGGGTTTACCCGGGTTCTTCTTCCACCATCTATAGTGACCGTCATGTATAGCATATCTTGTGCTGAAAATGGCATTAACATCTACATCATCAACAACTAAAATGTTTTCATAAATGTGTTTGAGAGAGAGAGAGAGAGAGAGAGAGAGAGAGAGAGAGAGAGAGAGAGAGAGAGAGAGAGAGAGAGAGAGAGAGAGAAAGAGAGAGAGAGAGAGAGAGAGAGAGAGAGAGAGAGAGAGAGAGAGAGAGAGAGAATGGTGGGTGGAGGGAAACAATCGAGATCAAACCTACATGTACCTCGTAATCAATATAAATGGTTTTATTAAAGAAAAGTAATCCATACGAACATCGTACACCTTTAAAAGACGAAAATGGAGTTGATTTGCCCCTTGAAGATCAGTCTGGTCACCCGATCCCTACATTGTTAAAGCCTTCAGTGCTATATTTGTTATCACTGTTAAGGCTCTCAGGCGTTAACAACGTATACTTTTATACTGTACGGTATACGTTATATGCGTTGAATGATTAACATTGTTAACTGCCACTTGGACTGCTATTACGCATGTGCGTCATTTTCTATCAAACATCTGGTCAGTGAATACAACGTTTGCTACAGGCCTAGACGAATAAACGAGTAATTTCCAAAAGAAGTTAAAACTCGCAGTAAACATTTGTAAATAAGGTTCTATATACAAGAACAAAATGGACTAATTTGTAACCAAGTAGGATTGATGTTAAAACATATCAGTATCAGAACATGAAGCAAACAATTTCTTAACAACGGGCAAATCAACTTACAGGATAGTTGAGGAGTGTTTAGCTCTGCTGGGGAAAGACCTGAAGGTCTTATGAGATGATCTGTTCTTCTTTCATCTGTCTTACAGTCTATGCCAATACCTTAGCAAAAACTTGACATTGCTGCATGTCCTAAAATACATGTAAGATTTTCATAAAACTTTATACACATGCATCCCATTTTCTAGCTGCTCCAAATGAAAATAGCACTGCTCTGACATCCTATAAGTATGCAACTCAGGTCAGTAAGGAGTTTTCACTAGAAGATATTTCAGTTATGCCTAGCTTCTTTTAAATTAAAATGTACATTTTACGTCAAGTATGGCTACCAAGGTAGCCACTATTAAAAGTGACTTAATAGTGAATATGCCAGATTTGAGATTAGAAGAGTACAGGTTCAAACCCTACCATCAAATCAGCTTGGGTCAGCTTCGAACCTTACCATCAAATCAGCGTGGGTCAGCTTCGAACCTTACCATCAAATCAGCGTGGGTCAGCTTCGAACCTTACCATCAAATTAGCGTGGGTCAGCTGCATGTTGTTGTCCTTTAAGGTACTTTATTTCAGTTGCTTAAGCACTTAATAGCCAACATGTTATGCCGTCAAAACAAATATACCACAAAAACGTGTAATATGATTAAGCACTTAATAGCCAACATGTTATGCCGTCAAAACAAATATACCACAAAAACGTGTAATATGATTAAGCACTTAATAACCTACATGTTATGCCGTCAAAACAAATATACCACAAAAACGTGTAATATGATTGGCCATATCGCACATGTTATCAGGCTGTTTGGACCTTGATGTTTATTCACATAGGTTAAATTTATATTACCATTATTAGTGAATTCAGTAAATAGTACACATTTAGAAAATTGCCATTAACCTGTAGTATCCTCTATATAATATGTAAGTTTTTACACTCTTGTGAATTAGTTAAGCAGTTACTTGGTTATTTATCCATCATGTTTGTACTGATTTCTGAAATGTGTTTCTGGTGGCTTTAAACCACTCTAATTTTAGATTTATTAGTATTAATGATATTGACATTATTACTTTTGTAGTATAATGGTTTTGACAAAGGGCAGAAAACAACCCAAGAGGAAATATATATCTTCGAGATGCATCTCTATGAGGGTCAGATATGAAAGGCTTCCAGATATTTTTGCCGGTGACAACTCGGTTGCAAGTACTTCGCACAATGTGCCTTTAGCAGATAATCATACTGTGCCAGTACAAGGCGGCATGCATACACCATCTGATGAAGGAAATAAAGACAGTGAAGGTGATTTATAATGTTGAAACTGTTCGGCTGCACTGAGTTATTTAATGGAGTTTTTTCTGCCATGGACATGTAACATACGGTACAGGGAAACTTGTTTCTATGTTTTAAATTAATTGTTAGACAATGTCATTTGCTCCGCAACATAAATTAAAAGGATATGTCTGTTTAAAAAAGGGTGTAAAAGCCATTCATTCATACGTGTAAAAGACAAAAGCATTTAGTCCGAAAGGAAGGGTGAGGTGTAATTTGTGTAAATATTAATTAATCGGGATGTATTATCACTACCAGTATCTATTGTTATGCCACTAAGAGTTTAATGTGTGCGTGTACATATTGCTTTGGGTCGTTAGCAAGAGTATATACAAACTGCTTTAAACACAATTACTCTTAACACGTTTGTTTTCAACTGCATGTTTAAAATAATTAATTATATTCCCTCCCTTTCATAGAAGTAATGGGATATTGCGATATGGACCTAATTGGTTGTACATGTGACATGTAGTGTAAATTCTCTATATTAGACCCTTTAAGCTAATTGGTTGTACATGTGACATGTAGTGTAAATTTTATATATTAGACCCTTCAAGCTAATTGGTTGTACATGTGAAATGTAGTGTAAATTCTCTATAGTAGACTCTTCAAGCTAGGTGCATACAATTAGGATCAATAATAGTTATGTTTTTATTGTATGCACACTATCTGAAATTGTATTCACCCAGGGGTTATTAGGCATGTTAATGAAAATGGACAGTTGGCATGTGCGATAATTGTGATAAAGTGACCATGATGTCAGCACAAATCATACTAGAACACTTTGGCCCTTGGACATGCATTATTACCCTGGAGTCTATCTGGATAATCTCCCCACACCACCAAGAAATTAGCCTAAGAGTCATAACTTAATAAATATTAAAAAGTAACATTATATATATATATATATATATATATATATACATATATACATATATACACATATACACATACACACACACAGACGCACACACACACGCACATACACACACGCACACACAAGCGCACACACATGCGCACACATACATGCACACACATACATGCACACATATATACACACATATATACACACATATATATACACATATATATACATATATATACACATATATATACATATATATATACATATTTCCTATAACAGGCAATTGAAGCAATTTCACATTGCACATTATGTCACCAAAAGAGCAAATTTATTCAACTTGCTTCTCTTTCACTTTTACCGATTTGTTTTTCGAATTAGATTACGATCATTGATTTCTCTTTTCCTAGAACGGTACCTTCATATATGTTCATGTGGATACACCAGTGTGGACACGACCAGACAATCATACGTGCGTATCCAGCTATCACCAAGACATTGTTATTATAGATGACAAAGGTAATATGTCATAAGATGTTACCATATAAATAGTTAAATGTTTGAAACCTTGGTGGCATTAGAAACAAGCTGTCACTTTCTGCCGTGGGTGTAGGAGCAATTGATCTGATATTCACCAGGGAATTTAATCCTAAGATTTTTTTCAAGCTAAACATATTTATCATGTTAGGAGGTTAAGCAACAATATACAGACCACCCAAAAAGTGATGTACATTTGTTAAATCATACATGAAATATCCTGAATTTGAGCAGGTGCCTTTATAAAGTATTTGAATTTCAAATTAATTGGTATTATCCCTGAAAAGTCATTTGTTTTAAAATCTTCTAGAATCCAGCTGATATAATCCGTACCTTCTAACCAAATGAATTAGGTCACTTTTGAAATTAAGAACGTTGTCCATATGACGTCGTGTTCATAGTGGGACCAATGCGTATACGATTGTCAGAAGCTTAGCGTTAGTATCTTGCTGGTGTGTTCTGATAGGTGAAGCCGGTTAGGTATGTTGAACTGGAGTCTGAGTGAAACTTAGCACAGGGAACAAATTTGTGTTTGATTCTGTATCGAAAGGATAGCCAGTGTAGGGTACAGATCAGTGGTGAGGTGGGCTCTGATCGAGGTACTCAAAAGATGATCGGAGCAGCTGTGTTTTGAACTTTGTTTAGTTTCTGGAGTAGATATTCTGACGAACCAGACAGAATTTAGTTACAATAGTTCAGACTAGAAAGTACTAATGAGCATACAAGAGTTTTAGTGGCATCATTTAAAGATAGTTGTAAATGAAACCCATGCGTATCATCTCAAGATATGCAGCCTTGCACATGTTAATGACATGTTGGTGCAATATGAGTGCTATCTAAAATAACACCTAGGTTTCGTACTGACTGAATTTAATGTTGGTGTTGCTGATATTTATTGTCTGAGGTAAAGGATGTGAATGAGAAAGTCTTGTGTTTTGATTGTGGTCTCAGGTTTATAATCATTCATCTGCGGCTTTTTACATGTCATCCACGGTTTCGCATCAGAAATGCACCTCTCCACTCCATGGATGTTAGCATCAGCTTCAGTTGGGTGGCTCGACTTGTATATCTGGATGTCATCAGCGTACAATTGGTGAGACACTGGGTGATGATCTATGACACCCGAGAGCGGCTGAGTGTATATAATGAAGCAAACAGGTCGCAGAACAGATGCACCACAACATATCAACTGAGCTGGAGTGTCTTCCATTTGTAGTTATAATGTGTGTCCTATTGACTAAGTAGGACATGAGCCACTGTAAGGCTGTATAATGAATGACAAATACATGCCGGAGACGGTGAAGTAATATATCATGGTCTATTGTGTCAAATGCTGCAGATAAATCCAGGAGAGTGAGGACTGTAATCTTTCCACTATCAAAGCAGAGAGAATGTCATTAAATACTTTCAGAAGAGTAGTTTCCATACTATGGCAAGGGTGATATGCAAACTGTACATTGCTGAAAAGACTGTTTGAATTCAAATGAGATACAAGTTGGGTTAGAACAACGTTTTCTATGAACGGGGGATTATAAACTGGGCGGTAGTTCTTTAAATCGTTATGGTCGAGTGTTGATTTCTTCAGCAGATGCTTTACGATGGCGGTTTTGAAAAACGACGGGAATTCGACCGATGTAAGAGATATTAATAATATCATTTACTGAAGGCAATATTGGGTCTAAGCACTCAAGTATCAGTGGTGTTATAATTGGATCAAGTTCACATAACTTTGGTGCACTCTTCATCAAGAATGTCCGTACTAAATTCATTTAGACAGGTTCAAATGCTCTTAATAGTTGTCGCTGAAATTCTGTATCATAACTGTATGGTGACTGGTAAATTAAAATTGTTTTGCCAAACGAATCTCTAATGGTTTGTACTTTGTCACGGAAGAAATTTGCAAAAAGGTCTGGAAAGTTGACAGGAGAGAAGTTAGTTGGAAGTGGAGTACATTTGTTCCTTAAGATTATTTTGTTAGTTATCTCGAAAGGCCCTTGCTGCTGAAACTCTCCGTGATCTTAGGGGGATAATGTGGCTAAAAAGACGTTCTTCTTAGGGGGCGCTCAGCAGTTAATGTTGGCATATCTCAATGCTACTTTGATGTAATGTGGCTGATATTTCTTTGGATACTGTACTTGTGGAAATTGTAAATGATCTAAGCGCATGGTATAACAAAAATTAGCCAGAATTAATCAAAAGTACACTAACTTTAGCAGTTATTAAACTAGGGAAAACGAATTTTGCTGAAGTAGGCAATAGCAGCTTCTGAAAGAGCAATGAACAAATTACAAAATATCTGAAAAGTAAAAAAAAGTTAACGTACCATTTTTCTACAATTTACCTCTGAAATCCAGGGAGTGAAAATGACCATGCGGAGCTAGCAGTTTGTTTACATGAGCACATCTTATGTTAGCCCAAGCTGTATACTCTAGAACCTAAAGTACACCCATCAATCATACATCACAACAAAGGGAATTGAAAGTTCTTCTCCCAACACCTAAGATATACAAAGTCTTTATTATATTGCCAGTATAACCAGTAAAGAAATCCCAGAAAATTATTTTTCTTTAAAATTCTAACCCTATGCAAAGTACGAAACTGTAGAGCGCCACCTTAAAGAACCACTGAAGATGTGTTTTCAACTTATTGAAAAACTTGTCATATTTTGCAGTCAATTTCAAACATATTGATATATCATACATGGTATTTACTTCCAAAATTACAAACACATAGTTAATTTACTATACCACTCTGAAGTAACTTAAATGTAGCTTCATGACGTCAAAACTGTATTTTAACGTCACTGAGAAATGCTATTATTTTGACATTAAAGAAAGACATTCAAGAATAAATTCATATGAAATATTTCTTTTATTTTTCAATCCAAACATCAAATAATGTATTTAGATCATTTCCAAAGTTGCAAACTATACTTGGGTCATGTATACATGTAAATCAAGTGAGAAAAGTGAGGAAAATTCCATAAAGTTTGAGGTAATAGTGCAAAAATTGTCCAGCATTGGATTAAGAAAAAAAGTCCTTGATGCTATAAATTCATAACAGTAGACATAAATATATATTTTGTTTGTAAATAATTACTTTTTTCCCCGGCACTAGTAATCTAATTTGAATCTGCACTAATGCTTGTATGTCAAAGAATTGAAATGAAAAGTCAAGGGGAATTAACTCCTGGTGAGACCATTCCATGGACCAGGAATGTGATTGATGATTACATACATAATTGATTACAATGAAAATCAAATATGTTGACTGCTTTATATGGTAAAATTAATTATAAAACCAAAACATGCAGACTTGTATGCCAAAAAAGGGGGTAGGTGTGTTTCCCAACAATTTCAAGCCCCAGCCTGATTATGATGTTACATACTTTCTAAGATACATCACAACCAGGAACAACTGGTAACCATGATGTCACTAATACTACATCAACCCACATTAGCCACTATCTAAGAAAACATGGCTAAAGGAAGAGCTAAGAAAATAGCTATTTGTCCACAAGAGTTCATACAACACAGTCAGCCATAGGACTATGGATTACGAGTATCCAAGAGTGACCAACTATTCAGGTTGCAATCTGGTTCTACATCTCGACAAATAAAGCGCCCAAGAATTGATGTATATGAAGAATCATTACCTTCCTGTGGCCCAAATAAAGTGCACCCAAGCTTTGCCCTGAATTGGAGAAAGAAAGAAATGAAGAAAACTTAATTGTTGGGTCACATGTTGCAGCGTGTTGTCAACATCAATGGAAATGTAATTATGAACATACCAAAACTAACTAGGATATTGGGAACATTGTGCATAATGTATGACTGAGCTGGAAATTGCAAGCAATATAATCCACCGATGTATAAAAGCAAAACTCAAGAACTGTGTGCCTTTTTAACAGTTAAATGTACAAACTGCAATCTGCAGGAAGCAGAACAGGCTGCCTGTCCAGAAAAGTGCCAAGGACATAGAAAGTGAAGCCCAGACACAGGAAATTTAAATGCGATGTTGGCACTTTCTTGCTACAAGGCCAAAGTTGGAGTGACTGACTTGCCCATTTAGCATCCTATTGCTCAAAATTTCTGCCATATGGGAAACATTTAAATCTTTCTTATATTAAAAAGCTTGAATATTTACTAAGAAATTTTATCTTAGATGTCAAGCTAAGTAAAATTTCACACTTTCTAAACAACAAATAAGTGCGAGAGCTTGCACAATATCATTTTTACCTATGCACCTAAAATATCAGTATGGAGCAGACATTTTGATGCATTATGTCATTCATTCTCTCATAGCTCTGAGTATGGTACAGGAAACTTTACACTCCCACTGACCAAGTCTCATGGAATTGTTCTACTCAGTCTGATCCAATATTTCAGCTCATAGCAGAATGAGATCATAGAACAGTAAAAGATAGGGAGAGGAAATCAAGTCTTCAGTACAAGTACATATGCTACATCAAACGCAAACAAAAAAGCAACATAAAACTTGTACAAAATTCAATGTTGGCTAATTCAATAAATAATTTTGTACCCAATGAACATCCATACACTTTAAATCCTTTAAATGAATGCATGTAACAATTATTAAATGTACCTGACTATCACAGTATACACCACTCCCCTTAGCCCATATTGCCTTGGCATATACCATAGGCTTTACTTGATTTTTCTAGCCAAATTTTCTGTTTGGTTCAAGTGATAAATGATCATGTTTTTGTATGGCATCTATGTGATACGTCACACTGATATGGTAGTGAATTTACCATAGTTTCAACATAGAACCTTAGTCGGTGAGCCAAAGCAATCTTTCTTTTCCCACGAAAGGTTACATAAATTATTCCATAACCATGTTGTTCATGTGAGCCTGTCCAAATGTAACACTTGCTGCAGACTTGTGTATGTTGAGTTGAATCTCTTTTATATGTCATTATATCTTGAACTGTTAATTTAGTTTGAAATATTTCTGACTTAGCTTAATAAACCATGACCATATGATACTATAGAATTTTTTTATATGTCAATACAAAATTATTTAATATCAAGAAAATAAATTTTGTTAATAGTTTAATTTGACAATGAAAAACAGGGAAAAATATCCAAATTATTGCCAGTTCAAAGAAGAACTGATGGCATCTTCCTTGAGAAATGTGAAATTAATGAAACATTTTTAAAAACAATGACACACAGAGGTTTCTAATTGCCACTAGTCTATGTCGTATTGTGTACAATAGCAAGGGACATAACTCTTCTCAAGCCCACCTGCAGCCGCTTAATTAAAGCATAA